>JAPFUP010000040.1:0-39231 GCA_030780425.1 Beauveria varroae | reverse complement strand
AGAAGAAGAAGAAGAAGAAGAAGAAGAAGAAGAAGAAGAAGAAGAAGAAGAAGAAGAAGAAGAAGAAGAAGAAGAAGAAGAAGAAGAAGAAGAAGAAGAAGAAGAAGAAGAAAGATTTTACACACCGTTGATGATGAGGGCCTTGCCCAGACGCTCCGGGTAGTGGTTCTGGAGAATGTGCAGCACCTCGCGGGCCGTCGACACGGGCACGCTGGTGTTTTGCCTCTTTTTGCTAGGCTTGAAATTAATCATGAGGCTGAGCTGCTCGACGCCTGCGGGCATCATGTCCGTCACGCGCTCGACCATGTAAAACAAGTGGTGAATCTGCCGCGGGCTCGCGTCCGTGTTCTGGCGTCCCGGGTTCAGGTACTGGCACGGACGGCCGGCCTTGTCGTAGCCGGCAATGATTTGCTTGCCCGTCTCCTGCTCGGGCGAGATGTAGTCGGGCGTAAAGTCGTCGAGGCCGTACTCGCGACGCCAGGCCATGGTGGCCTGCACGCGCTTGGCGGCGTCGTCGACGTGCCACTTGGTCGCGCGGAGGTAGCGCAAAAGGCAGTCGCGGGTCAGCCAGGCGCGCTCGCGATCCTGGAGGGGGCCCGACTTGGCCTTTTCCTTGTCGCCGCAGGTTACATCTGTCCACGACTTGGCCTTGGTGAGGAGCGCCTCGTACTTGGCCTGCTGGTCGGCGGTAAGCTCGGCGCGTGGCGGCGGCGTGCTATCCGCCGTGGGAGCTAGAATGGGCGTCTTTCTCGGACCGGTGGCCGCAAACTTGCCGTCTTGGGAGCTCATTATATAGGTTTGTCTGTGAATGCGGGCTCAATTGCGTCTGCAGGAGATGGTTGCGTGTGAAGCCCCTGGATGCCAGTTCTGTTCACGCTGGGCGGGGCGGGGCGCAGCCTGCTCGATGCCAGGGGACAGAGTCTCAGCTGTCAGTTTGGCAGCGTAGAGTGCTCTCACAGAGTAATTATCGACGAGGTATCGTCTGGTAAACATTAAAGGAGGTTCTATCTTGAGGCTCAAGATTTACCCGATTCGTGGCGTTGATAATGAGCTAACCAAATTCTGGTAGCCAAAACGCCCGACTTTGCCCCCGTCTCGGGCCCCCTCCTTATTCGTACTCGCTTAAACATTTGACTTGTGTAAACACCAGATGAACTGTATGTTTCTGAAAGGCACGCTTACCGCCTTTGTTAGTCCTTTTTTAAAAAAGGAAAACAGGAAGAAGAAAACGTTCAGTCGACCACACATTACCAACTGCAACAAGGCAAAGAAAAATCACAGGATGCAGGGGTCGTCAGTAGCTTACATGACCCGTCCCACTGATGAGCCGACGACAAAAGTGAAGAATGGAAAAGGTGCATATTCACCCGAGCATGTACGGTCAAGAGATTAGCTCAGATGCTGTAATTAGCTACTCCTTCACGCCACAGACAGCGTCCGTCGTCGCATGCAGGAGCTCGCTCGCTCGCATATCCAATCCCCCCTCTGGCCGAGGGTAGCAGGCAGTTCCCATCTCAGAGACAAGACAAATGCGTTCCCTGCGGCGCCGATCGCCGGTGAAGCGGACGCGGGCGCGCATAACTTTCCCCGCCGTGCTTACCGGCTTCTCTTCTTCATCTCTTCCGAATTGGCGGGGTTGCGCCCGCCTTGACGTGGACTCGACGCAAGCCCACCCAATGCGCCCTGTTCCCCTCCCCCCTCATTACTAGTTCAGTCGATACTAGTCATTAGCAAACTGGACTAGCATCGCGAGATGCTGCGGAAACCCAACTTGTCTCATTGGGTCCCAGTAACTAACATTTCCGTCTTTGCTGCCGTCATCCCCCACCCCCGTTGCCCAAAGTTCTAGTAAGCCGGCACTGTGCCATCGACAAGCCTTATTGGCGCGACGCCCGTACCTCGTCCACCCGCCGTCATGCAGCCTGGCCTCGAATGTAAGCAGAGAGGTTACATTATAAGTTAGCCTCCATCAAACCCCTCTGCAATCCTTCAGACCATGAGAAGAGGGGTCGTGCCGACAAGCCAACTTGGCTAGTTGAACACATCTGCACTATAATAGCCGTTGCTCCGTGTCTCAACTTTCTCAAGAGCAGCTTTGACTTTTTGCATATCCCCCCTTTTTGCATATCCCCCCTTTTTGCGAAAAACAGCATGACGGTAGATAGAAAGATTGTGTTAATTACAGGCGCGGCTGCTGGCATTGGCCTCGAGGCTGTCAAGGCCATCGTTGGCTCTCAGCACGCCAGCTACGACATTCTCTTATCCGCCCGCAAGCTTGCGCAGGCGCAAGCCGCTGCCGAGGATATTGCACGCGACTTTCCGTCTGCAGTGTCAATTGTAACGCCGTTGGAAATCGACGTCTCTTCCGACAAGTCAATCGAGGATGCTGCCGACCTCATCCAGAGCCGATACGGTCAAATTGACGTTCTTGTCAACAATGCCGGTATGTGCGCCGCAAAAGCAGCTTCCGCAACAGTCCTCGGCTAAATAATGAATATCTCTCAAGGTCTCCTACCCGACTTTTCCGTCGCCAGCGGCCAGCTTTCCCTCCGCGAAGGCTGGAGCAAGGCTTGGGATATCAACGTCACCAGCTCGCATGTCATGACGCATACCTTTGCGCCGCTGCTGCTACGATCCAACGACCCTCGACTGCTGTTCATCACAAGCAGCACGTCGACGCTCGTCGGTACCGAAAACGGCGACTTGCCGACCAACAAGCCCTCCAACAGGGGCTGGCCCAAGACGCAGATGCGCACAATGGTGCCCTCGTACCGCTGTGCCAAGACTGGTTTGAACATGATGATGAGGTACAGCCGTACATTGTCCAAGTAAAAGTATGCATCTGCTGACATGGTTATCTAGAGAATGGCATCGGATGCTCAGCGATGACGGCGTCAAGACCTGGGCCGTCTCGCCTGGATTTCTCGCAACGCGTCTCGGTGGCGATCAAGACGCCAACAAGAAGATGGGTGCCGGCGATCCAGCGCTGGGCGGCGGCTTCATCAAGGACATTATCGAAGGAAAACGAGATGGAGACATTGGCAAGGCCATTACTCGGGACGGCGTTCAACCCTGGTAAGCGTGAGTACCAAGCTCGAGGCTGCACAAAGCGCATAATAGCTTGTCATTATAAAATTGAAAGTAAACTCATAATCACATTTCTATCAATTCGCGTAATGCTAAAAGCCGCATTGTGTCGTGCGATTTGGTATCATTGCTCGTGTTCGCGTAATTTATGGGCGCGGCATGCAACACAACAAGTCCCGGACTTGGTAGAAAATCATGCCGCCCTTCTACGGAAGCTCCGCCCGGTTCTGCATCGTCTCCCTCGTCACCGTCGTCCCCGCCACCTCGACCGGCGCCGCACTATCCTGCGGTACCCCCGTATCCGGCGCTTCCACAACACCCGCGAGCGGCGGTGGCGCCGCCGTCGACAGGCTCGACACGACACCCGTTCCACCTTGACTCCCCATTGTCCCGCTCGCGCTCGACACCGAGTACGCCAAGTGCTCATTTGGCGAGCCCCGATCCGTCATCGTCGTCGTCGTCGTCGTTGCCGGACTCGTCGTCGCCGCATAGCCACTGTCCTGCGTCTCACTGCCGGGCACAGGCTTGCGTCTCGGCACCGCCTCGTACGACTTTTCTACACCACCGCCGCCGCCGCCGCCGCCGCGGCTGTCGTGCTTTCCGACCCATGAGGCGTGCGACAGAGCCGAGTCGCGCAGGCTGCGGTCTGCGACGACGTGCTCCGCCTTGCCGCGCCGTCGCTGCCGCAAGACGTACCAGATGAAGAAGAGAATGAGGAGCAGCGCGAGAATGCCGCCAATGACGCCGCCGACAATGGCACCCGTGTTGCTCTTCCCGCCCCCGCCGCCACCACCACCGCCGGAGCTGGAACTCGAACTGGAGCCGGCGCTGGCCGGGTCTGTGGGGAGAAGAGTACCGGTGCCGGGCTTGTCGGTGCAGCCGAGCATCGAGTATGTTTCCTGACGGCCGGCCGTCGACGTTGAAATGAGCCATGTGTAGCATGCCGGGGCCGAAGAGTGGCGGCTATACGTTTTTCTTGTTAGTTACAACGCATCCCATAACCAGGCCTCCATGGCAAGAACTTACCAGCAGAGCGTGCCGCCATTGTCGTCCGAGTCGCACTCTTTGTTTCGCTCCACGCACTGCTTCGGTATCTTTCTGCAGTTATTCCCTGAGCAGCATCCTACACCGCCGTTTGTGTACTGGCATGAAGCCCTCGAGTCTCTGCACGCGTAGAAACCACCTAGAAGTTTTCGCCGTGTTAGCCGGCCGCGCACTCCCCCAGAACAACCGTTGTTTTTTAATAGCAACACTTGCTCACCTCCATTCTTGTCCCAGCCGCAGGTATTCGACGGTCTGGGCGCGCTCGTCACTGAACCGCTGCTGCTTCCAGCCGGTGTGCTCGTTGCCGTGACTGAGCCGTGTGTGATCCTCCAAGGCACATTTTCGTCATCATCGTCGTCGTCATCGTCTTCTCGAATAAGAAGCCCCGCGCGCGGCATGCGCAGCGCAGGCGTAGGTCGGAGTGTGAAGCCCGCAACGGGCGGCTGTGTTTGCGTGGCGGGCGTCCAGGCCGTTTCACTGCCGCCGTGGCGATAGGCCCCGGCAGCGGTAACGAGGCTCGTCGTCGCCGTGGCGGCGATTGTGGTGTACTTCATGTGGGTGGAATTGAGCCAGTTCGGCTGGTATTGGATCTCGATCTCGAATAAGTGGCGCGAACCAGAGGCGCAATGAACTAGCTTCAGGCAAGAGAAGTTCTGTGTCTAGAAGGGAAAACAAACGACCAAAACCCTCTGCAACAGAATGGCGAGGCCTCACTGCTTATTTAATAGAAATCCACAAACGACAAGGGCCCCTAGCCAGATCAACATGTTGCGTGTGCCCGGCCGGCACTTCTGGGTTGCCTAGTGCTGATAATCAACATCTTGGCGGCTTTCGCCCGGATACAAGGGCCAGCAGGTTGACCAAGAAAGTGCCGCTCCAATCGTCAATAGGTACGGATCCGTAGCACTGGTTGATACATGATACAGGACCAGTAATCCAACTTTCCTCCCCCCCACCGACATGTCGATTCATTGCCTGTTCGGGACTTGCCTTGGCCGGATGCTCTTTGGCCTGTCACCGGCACGGCACTGCCCGGATCAATAATATCAAGTCACAGAAGCACAAAGTCGGTGGCTAAATGTCCATGTAATTTTTTGTAAGCGCCATTGTCCGACATGCACATTTTACTCCTACCGCTGCCAACAGCAACAACACCTTCAATAACCTCTCTATAAGCAATTCTTCATCTTTGCATTCCCCAACCGTTCCTTATTCTCTTGGCCTCAAATCTAAAATACAAGCCTAGATAATAATAGAAGCGCTAACGCATCTGCCCCCTCCCAGTGACGTCCCTGCGCCGCCCACCCCCAGTGGTTGCGTGGGTCAGATATTACTATCCTTCTCTTGCACCGCCCACCTCGGCCATGCCACCTCACGCCATGCCCTTTGTCCAGACAGTTCTGGTCTCCATCTTCCTCTCCCATCTTCCTCTCCTCACCTCTTCCGGCGAGCCTGCCATGCCATGATGTGGCTTATTAGGGGGTCTTGTCCGCCAATCCGCCAAGTGGAAGTGGCCCCCGTTCCCTTGCCACGTTCCGTCTTGCTATTTTAAAACCAGCTGGGATACTCTGGGCTGACACAGCCTTGCACCAACCAGCCCGAGTATCCCCGAGACTTGGAACCCCCGCGCTGCTTCAAACGTGCATCATGTCAAAGTGCGAGCTTGAACGCGCACTCATGCAATGCGTGATTTGTATTCTATAGCTGGCTTTGCATCGCTGTAAAAGCTCTGTCGAGATGCATGCGCAAGTCGCTATGCTCTCTTCCAGATACCCTACCATACGATACCTGCGTTATTCAATCCAAAGCCGTCGGCTTTCTAGTCTATCTGCTGTTTCTTGCAAATCTATTTTGTATATGTTCCCTGCTCTCCGATTCGGACAATCCACAGGTTACAACCAAGTAGTTGAGCCTGCACGCCGTGTTAGCAACAGTTCCTAGTAAGCTCAGCGGGTATAGACTTACTTGGCTTCGTCTAGATAATTCTGGCGCATAGCCTCGAGTGTCTTGTGCGCCTCCATCTTAACCTGTTCCCGTTTACCACCATCCACTTTCTTCACATGCAGCCTAAAGTTCCCGCTCACTGGTCGATGGTCGCTGACTTTAACCTCATGCCGCCCGTAATCGAGCTGCTCAATCTTGCCATTGCCTCTGTACAGCAGCCGATCGCACCATGCCGGACTGCGCCGCTTTTCACTGGTATCGTAGCGGTCCGTCCCGACGTCGTACTTATAAGTCGGCGCAAAAGTGAGCGGCAGCTCCTCAAACGCGCGGAGTTGAAAAGCAGGCGTCCTCCGCCGAGCAACCAGTAGCTGGTCGCGGTCGAGTAACCTCGACAGGTTATTCTGCTTTACCGCCCTGACCACCGTCTCGTGAGACATAGTGTCGATTCTGTAGTTCAAGTCACCGTTGATGACACAAATTTCGTGATCTACAATCAAGTCGCCATCGCCTCCGCCCCGGTAGTAATTTTGTCGTTTCGATTCGTCAAGCTGCTTTCTGAACAACTCAGCCTTCAAAATTCGTTCAATATCTTCATGGCGCGATTTAGTCGCTGTCTGACCAGCAGCCAAATGGCAGTTGACAAAGCACAGAGAACTGTCGTCGATATGAAACCGTACGGCAATTGCGCCCTTGTTTCCGTACAGACCGCCCATACCGCACTTGACCGTGGCGCTCTGCAATTCTTTCATTTGGATGCGCTCGAGCAGCGAAGACTTCACAAAGATACACGTAAAAAGACCGACAAGACATTCAGTAGCTAGCTCTTGGTATAGACGCTTTTGCGGCGCATAGTCGTCCAATGTTTCGCGCAAGAACTCTTGCCAGTCACGATAGTGGTGGCCCATGTTGTCCATGTCCGTCTTTTTCGACTTGAGAAAGCGTCTGGCAGTGGCAGTCTTGTCTTCGAGATCAACCAGCTCTTGGAAGCCAAAAACCAGAATGTCTGGCGAGCCACTAGTCTGCACGAATTTCTGAAAGAAGCTTGAATCGCCATCCGAGTATCGTAGGCTGTGGGGTGTCGAAGCTCCCGCGTTCCACGTCATGACCATGAGCGACAGCTCATCAAACTGGCAAAACTTGGTCTGGTTCGCTTCGAGGCTTGCTTCAAGCTTATCTTCCTGCAAAAAGCCATCCCACAGTTTGATCATGCCGTCGTTTCCAACAGAAACCACTTGCGCCCGCTCTATGCGATATGGCGCGGCGGCGTCAGCCTTAAGCTGATGAATGCCGTTATTGTGCGCCTGCCATTCTTTCTTGGTCACCCACGGAGACTTTTTCGTATCGTAAATGCTGACCTCGCCGTTCGAGTAACCAACCCACAGATCAGCGCCCACTGCTGCCAATGTATTGATTGTCCGTGTCCCACTACTGATATGGATAACCTTCTGGCATGTGTAGTCGCTCGTAGAATATATGCTGACTTTCCCGTCGACATGACCGAAGAAAACCTTTCGAGGGTGGGCATCCATTGTTGTTCCAGCCGTAATGTCAGCCGTGCCCTCTGTGACCAGAGGTTTCATCAGAACCTGAAATGCGGCAGACCACGGATCAAAGACGCGAATCGCTTTGCCTGCAACATGCCACAATTGGCCATCCGCCACCAACGAGAAAGTATGGCCAGTTGGCACTCTATGGGTATGCGTCGGATTCTTGTTGAGATTGGGGGTACCGTCTACATCTGGGCCCCAGATATGTAGGCACCCAGACTCGTCCAATGTCCAAATTTGGTTCCGGTATCGGTAAGCTTTTTTGATCTCGTACCGTCCATGAGCACCTGGTTTGGTACAGAGTATGCGACCGGTAGCGACATCGACTTCCATCATATCTCCAGAATTCATGCCGATCCAAATCTGCTCAGCTTGGGCGTCAGGGTCAAGGTTCGGCTTAAAAATTATGGCTGTGGCTTTGACCCCTTCCCTATGTATAAGACTGAACAGTTTTTCACCATCGAAGGTATTCCAGCCACGTGTAAAGCTGCCGGTAGCGCACACAACGTCACCACATACATCGAATAGCTTCGGTTCATATCCAGCCTCTATTGAAATACAGCTTTCTTTCAAATACGGTGCTTTGCGGTTGATGCAGGCGATATCTGGCAAGGCAGACTCTTCGGCAGGCCCTTTAGGCTCCGGCGAGACTGATGTGGAAAAGTCGCCCTTGTCTGAGTTCTTGCTCTCCAGCGTCTTGGATCTATTTCGAGTTGGAGGAGGGAGAAACTGCTGGGTCGACAAAGGCTGGGAGTGAAGAGCCGGCATGGGATCTCGCTTAGGGGGCGACTGTTGCGTTGGTGCTCGTACCGGACGAGGCGGCGGGGCCATGTCGCGAGTGATGACCGTCTTGCTCGGCATCTCTTGAGTAGGGCGTCGCACAGGCAATGGTGGCGGGGACTCATCAGCACATGGGTCGTTATGTAGGGCTCTGTGCAAGTCTCCGATGACGTTAGTGTGATTTCGTCTGTTGTCGGCCAAGCTGTTGTGGGCAGTGGGTGGCTGAAAGCTGGTTGCGCCGTGAGTTTGTCTGGCTACAGCATTGTTGGCGGCGCGATTGGGCCGTGTAGGTAGTTGGGGAGGGGGTTCGTCGTCAGAGCCTGAGTTTGACGACGGAGGGCTCGTGAAGGGTGAGGGGTCTTTTGTCGATATGCTTCTTGGTAGTGACTCTTGGCGTTGCGGAAATGCTGCCGGGGGTAAGTATACGCTCGCTCGCTTTTCTGAGCGGCCAGTAGTCACAGGCGTCAAAGCACGGGCTTCCTTATCGCGTCGGCTTTCGCCTGTCCGTCTGGGTGGAGGTGGTGAGGGTGGCTTGGAGCCAGGAAGGCGCGGCGATCGTGGCGGAGGGACACCATGTGTGGGTGTTAGTGGTCGACTTGATGCCGCGCTGGAGGGTTTCGAAGAGGTGAATGGATGGGATATGGCGGCGGAGGGGTCGAGAAATGGGGATTGGTCGCCGCGTATAGGCTGCTGTCGGCTTTGTTGAGGGGGCGACTGAGGTGGTTGGACGGTAACGGGAGGTGGTAGAAGGACGGTCTCATCGAGAGCTGGTCGTTTTTGCTGTGTGCCATGTAGAGGCTTGGGCTTGACGGGTGGCTTTTCTTTGGGTATAGAATTTTTTGTCGGAGTGACTGGCGCAACTGCTGCATCGCCCGTCGTCTTGAAATTGCGTAGGCGCTCGGGTTTCGGGGCAGGTGATCGTGGAATGGTCGAGCTGGGCTGGGGTGAAGCTTGATTCATGCTCTCAAAACGGGCCAGCAAAGACGAGACTGGCTTCTAAAAAGTGTTAGCTGCGTGGACTGCCCTGGGGATATAAGAGCACCCACGATGGACGAGCCATCTGTCTTGTCTGCGGGGGGTTCCATGGTGAGCGATTGGAGCAGGCCGCAGCTGTGGGGTGCAGGCTCAATGTCCCCCAGCAGAGAAGGGACTGTCGTTGAATTGCGCGAGCATCAGGTGGTATAGAAAAGTGTCGAGGGATGGTGTTGCGGTCGAGAGAAAGAGGACGAGGACAAGAAAGACAATGAGCGCGAGGGCGATGGCAAAGGTGGTGGTTAAATGAGAACGATGTACTGGACAAGATGCAGGGAGCGAAGAGTCGAGTAGAGCGTGCGTCCAGGGGAGAATGTCAAGGAAATTTGCGGAGGCGTAGATTGGCGTTGTTGGCGGGAAAGTTAAAGGCGTGGGATGGATGCAGGGTTCATGTCAATTTGATGTGGCACAGGAGAGACGTGTTCGAGTGATTGCGTGTCTTTGAGACAGAGAGATGGGCGGTTGCCACAGAATGAAGCCCCACGGAGGAGGCTGCGGCTTGAGTCGCTTGACACAGGTACGGCTGCGGCTGCGACTTGTTCAGGGCATGGATGGCTACTCCGTACAAGGGCTGGTCTTTCGATTGGCTCTGCTGACAGGATGAGTGTTTCCATACATACCTCATACCGAATTTCAACTTGCATGTAAACAGATAAAGTCAGGAGCCCAAAACGCCTCGCCAGACAAATACTTGGGTATTATTAGAAGCTGTTGCAAGGTACCTACCTAGGTAGGTACATGCGGGGCATGAAACAGCGGTTGGCGATGGGTTCTGTTTACAGTGGATGGCGGGTCCATGGAAGATAAATACGAGATGAGTCGTACCGGCTGGCACTCTCTGAGCACGATTGCGGCAGTAGGGACGGTGCATAATATATTCATCTACTGCATACTAGGTATTCTTCATTTCTTACCATGTCTATACCTGTAATTTGGAAATAATAGGGAGTTTTTGGTTGAGCCCAGGTTCAGGCTTCCAAGGCACCTAAGCGTCTCCCATTCACGCGCTGTTACAGCTACCACAAAGCGCTAAGGTACCAGTAAACCATGGCTGCACTGACGGCAGACATCACTGCATGACAGCCTTCTGGTGCCGCTGCAGGGACCAGCTGCGCTAAACTCTGCTTAGCTCAAGACACTGTAAACGTCGATACCCGCTTCGCCTTATCCGTACTTTGCCTTATCATTACCACGACATTACTTTACCATCTTCATTGACTACCTACTTCCCACCTTCACCTTCAAGCGCTGCCATTGCCACTCTCCCTTTCCTCCTGTGTTTCGCACTGCCCTTTCGCCAAAAATATCAGAGAATCAGTCATATCGGCACACTAGATACGAATCAAAATGAACACGGTATGCCTCCATTTTTCACCAATCTTCGGACCTTTCTAACTCTCTCAGGTGAAATCATTCTGGTTCGCATTTTCACACCGTGCCTCTCGTCTCAATTCGTATTAAGCTAACAATGCACCATATAGGCTCGGCTGGGGCTCCCTCTGTGTTGGTACGACCCTGTCCGCTCTTCCATCTCTGTCGCATCTGCTGACCATGAACAGCTGGCGCCGGCGCCTACTACTTTGCCAAACGTGAAATCAACGCCGACCGAAAGGCTAAGCTCGAAGCCCATCGCCAGAAGCGTCAAGATATCCGCGCCTTGGAGTATGGACCCTCCCAGCCCATGGTACCCAGCAGCAGCGCCGAAGCTCCCTCCAGGCCCGACAATGCCGGCTCCCCCAGCGCCGAGTCCTCCAGCAACGATCCCTCGCCCGCCGGACAAGACCTCGGCATCAATTCGGCTGCCAAGCGCGAAAAGGACGATATCAGTCCGTACGAGAGCAAAGTTGGCTACCGCAGCCGCAAAGGCGACCGCTTCTCGTGAGCGCAAATACAGGCGACGAATAAGACGTCATGGAACACGGCATCCATTTCACAAGATCTAATTCGAGAATCCCCCCGCCACAATTTTCAATACCTGTACAATTAAAAAACCTATTAATGAAATATATGACCAATTGCCCCTATTCAGACTGCACAAAAAAGAGCTGTCCATCTATGCTTTCCTATTCAACTTTTGCCAAAATCAGGCCATTATTACATCTTGGCCCCACCACGCCGAGGCTCTGCCGCCACAAATCGCCTCCACAAGGTACACCAGCCAACAGAGCTTCATCGCATCTTCATCATCTAGATACTGCCGAGGACCACCTTTAATCGCCCGAATCGCGGCTCCTCCATCATGGCATCGCCCGAGCTGGCCATCGCCAAGGCTGCGCTCTCCGCCGCTCTCTTCAAGGCCGACCCCGTCTCCCTCTCTCGCCCCGACGTCGACGGGCTCTTTCCGCTGCTCGACGCCGCCGTCGCTCAGTGCTCGCGACACAATGTTCAGGTTTGAAGCTTCACCGGGTGGCACATGCATTTGCCGGGTTTTCTCTCTGCTATGCCAACCCCCACTGCCTTTTTGATTGCTTCGATCACTAAAAACTCATTTGCCACACCATTCGCAGAGCTGCAAAGACTGGATCATGACCAACGTCGCATCCTCGACAGCGCGCTGCGCCAACCTCGCCAAGTACCTCGCCGCCCTGTCCAGAGGCTTCTCGACCGACAGTGCCCCGCGCCCGAGTCTCAAGCGCAAACGTCTGCACATTCTCTACATTCTCAGCGACGCGTTGCACCACGCTGCGAGGATGAACAATCGCGTCTGCGCCGACGCATGGGCCGCCCACCTTGTGACGCTCGTGGCCGCTGCTGCCTCGTTTGACAAGTGCCCAAAGCACAAGGCCAAGCTCGACAATCTCATCTCTCTATGGTCCGAGAAGCAGTATTTTGCCGTGGACCTATTGTCACAGCTCCGCGATGCTGTGTCCAAGAACGGCAACGTTGCCGCCCCTGCATCGCAGGCTGACGCGGTACCGCAAACAGCGTCCCTCAAACTTGCCAAGGACACGCCATACATGCTGCCCTACTCCCACGGCGACACCTCCACACCGTGGTACGATCTTCCCGTGGGCACCTGGCTCCCTCACCTGACACCAAATTCGGCGCGGCCCATGGTGCCGGACCGCATCCGCCCCATCCAGTTGGCCGCAGGGCCCGCAGACGGCGTCCTCGTCGACGCCGTCAAGAAGCTCCTCCGCAGCGCCGATCGTATATATGGCAGCGGCAACGAGTTTTCTGCCGACGAATGCAACGGTGATGTCGAAGACATCAACGAGCTGGGGGAGCGTTTTGTTCTGGACCAAGCCACCGGCGATGTGCTCCATGCAGATACCTACTATGGCTGGTCGCGTCCATTTTGCACAAAGATGAGGGCGAGGCGGACACAGGCACCGCGCAGCTACTCCCGCGGCCGTTCATACTCGCGATCGGTGTCATCACAGTCACGCTCGCCATCACCGTCGCGCAAGCGTCCGCGCCGATACTCGTCCGACTCGCGCAGTCGCACGCCGTCCCCGCGTGCAAGGAGCCGGAGTCGGAGCGCGAGTCCTGATGGGCGCTACAGGCGGTCCCCTCCACGCGCACACAGCAATACACCTCTTCCAGGGAGCTCGGGAGGGCTGCCGCCGCCGCCGCCTCCTCCTCCTCCGGCTGGCTACCTAGGGCAGTGGCCGCCGCCACCACCACCGCCGCATCTGCCACCAGGCGGAATGCCCAATTGGGCGGCAGATCCAGCCGTGATGAGCCAGATGATGGCTGCATGGTCCGCCAGCCAGGGGCTTCTTCCTCAACTACCGCCGCCGCCGCCGCCGCCACAAGGGTACCAGGGAGGATTTAATCATAGTAATGGCTTTCAGCAGAATACCTTCAATAATAGAAGAGGTGGATACAACAATAATCATCACGGTAGAGGAGGGTTTGATCGGGGTCGAGGGAGATAGGCAAACAGGGACATGGACGGACAAGGCACAAATTCACGTATTGCGAATTAACTACTCAGCGGAAAAAAGGAAAGAACAATCTATTCTTTTGGTCAACAGAAAATCATGAAACAGGTGATAAAAGTAAAAAAAATGTTCTGCCACCGTGTCCTTGTCATCATCTACATTACGCAAAAAAAGACCAGCCAAGGTCAGAACGGCCGTTTTCTGCCTATGTCAAACCCCGTTCCGTTTTCGTTCTTACCCTCCCCTCCCCATCCACAGATCAAATGACAATGAGGCATGGCACTTAAGAATGCTGTAACCGTCGATACGACACAGAAACAAACATGGGGACAAGGACAGAGAATGACAGACGATAAATATGTTTTCCCAATAGTGTCCAGCCACTGCGCAGTAATGTCCGCAAACGCGTGTTTCCTTTTGCAGATGCCCTTTGCTTTCCTTCAACCCGCTCTTGTCTCTTATTCGTCTTGCCCTTTCAACGTGCGGTAAAATTTTGTATCCCCTTGTGCGCCAGTTGCAAAATCCTCCGCCTTTCCCTTTCCCACAAAAACGAAGCCACAACGTGGTTGAAAACCACTTTCTCTCCTCACCGAGATCCTCTCCTCGCAAGCACTCATCGAGACCGGATTCTTCAATATGCAGGTTCTCAAGAAAAAACAAAGCTGCGACTCTTCGCATCGTAAATAGCAAAACGGCGCGCCGTACGTTGAGCTGGCTGTGAGGGAGCCCACGATGCAGAGTATCAAAACTGATCACATATTTGGTCGATTGTATATTATCGCAGAGCTACAGCACTATGCGCAGCCCATCACTGTCATCTCCTCACCGACTGCGCGTTGAGCTGGTCGACCCTTGACGTTCGTGAACACTGGGTCGGCGTCCAGACTGGTCCTGTAGTCGTAGTGAGTCCAATCGTTTCTGACTGTCATCTGTGCCTATGTCTGCCTCGTCGACGCGAGGCATCGCATTGACTTGTGTTCTTTGCGGGGCTTCGACCATGTCCGAGGACATGGAGTTACGACGAAGTTCGGCCTGCTCTCCAAGGGCCGCCCATTTGCGCTCACGCCGAGCTTCGCGCTCGGCAGCACTGTTTTGGTGCTCGGTGTACTCGTGAGAGCAGTCGTCAAAAAGCTGTGGATTAATCTCCATGAAGAGTTTCATGGCGTTGTAAACCATGCCGTGAATTGTTCTACCCACATTAGCCGAGCAACACACAAGACGCGACTGCCAACTAACCTGTTCCAATGGCCCTTGGAGTTCTCATAGAGTGGCGCAAACATGATGGGCAGAATTATTTCAACATTGTCGCTGACCAGGTTGCAAAAGTATTCGTTGTTCCAGAAGTAAAGCGCGCGCTCGGCGACCTGGAAATGCGGACTGGCCACTGACTTGGCTAGCTGGTGGAAGAGTGGTTCTTGCACCTTGGCAAACTCGGCAGGATCCATGACCTCGAAGATGTCCTCGACTTCGTTTAGGAACATGACTTCCTTTGTGCTGTTTACTTTCGGCCAGTAGCGGAGAAGTCCCAGGACAACCTATACAGTTAGTAGGTGCCTAATTGGTGTGCAGAAAGAATACTCACATCTTCTGTCAGGGACGCGTCCTTTTCTAGGAATTGCACAATGCAATATGCGAGCTGAGGGTGGTACATGCTCAGACTCCTGGGTTTGTGCAGGGGAAGGAGAACACGAGTCAAAAAGATCTTGTGTTCCTCCTTCAGAGGTAGCGCAAAGCCATTGATGATGGATCCCAGAATCTCCAAGAGCTCGGCGATACCATTGAATCTTTCCGTTTCGTAGGTGAATTGGAAAAAGACATTGTTGATGGATCGGCGAATAAATGATCGCAGGTTCAGAAATTTGCCATAGATTCTATGGAGAGTAGTCTTGAGAAAATCACGTTCGCGGGGGTCCTCCGAGTCGAAGAGGTCGAGCAGTTGGAGAACAAAGCTGTGGTCGATATAGGCCTTGGCAATATTTGTGTTGAAATCCTGGCTCTCGATGAAGCGCAAGAAGAACTCGTAGACGACTTGAATATGGGGCCAGGCAACCTCAAGCACGGGTTCGTCCTCCTCCGGGTCGAACGGCTCGCCCTGGGGGTTCATTGGGGGCGGAATGGGTCGAAAAAGATTTTTGCTAAACATGTCGACCACTTTGGGGTACATGGGCTCGGTGATGACTTGTCGGTTGTTAGCGACGTAGTCAAGCAGCTCGTGCAAAGCCAGTCGCTTAATTTCCTTTGCCTTCATGTCGCCACTGGCATCGTTGAAGTCGAAGATGACGTTGCACTGATCAGTCTTTTGCATGAAGAGCTCCTGACGCCTGTTTGGAGGAACTTCGTGGAATCCAGGCAGCTTTTCGAGATCTCTGTTGGTGGAGATATCGAAGCGCGAAGAGTGCTGCCTCTTGGGGGTGCGAAGACCCTCAGGAATGGCATCGCGATTATCTATTCCGCGATGAATCATGAGCGACTTTTGGCCAGGCTTGGGAGGCGCGAGGTCGTGCGGCATCGTTTCGGCGGCGCCGGGGGGCGGCACATGCTGTTTTGAGAGCAGTTAGCTTCTATCGATGGGCACTTTGGAGCCGAGAAGTAGCACTCACGCCGGGAGTTGGGCTGATGACGACTGTGGGAGGCATTCTGGAGTTGCCATTCGGGCTCGAGTTGGCGCCCATGGCCCCGAACCTGTCACTGCCTGCACCCTGGCCCAGGCTGTCTGTAGAATTGGGCGGCAAAGGCTTGTTGCGAATGTCGTTGACGGCTGTCGTCGAGGAGGTAGGAGTCAGCGTAGGCGACTGGGTAGATGCATCTCGCGCCGAAGGAGAGGCGGTGCCATCCTTGTTGTCCTTGTTCTTCTTGGACGACTTTGTGGAGTCCTTGCCCCGAGAGAGCTAGAAAAGTTAGCATGCGTGTCAAGCGAGGAGACGGCAGAGGGAACGTGACGTACGACTTTCTGGCTAAAGCGCTTCATTCTGTCTTGTAGTTGTTCGCCCATGTACTATCGGGTGGCACGGTCGTGGCTCTGGCGGGGTAGGGCGACAGCGCGGCGGTGCTGCGAGGACAGCGATGCCAACCAAAAGAAAGCGCGTCACAAGCGCTAGAGAACAAGTGCACCGGTAGAGATTGGGACTGTCGGTTGCAGGTGAGGGTAGGGGCTAGCAGTGTTGGGCGTGGGGATGAGCTCGATGGCGGCTCGACGCGATGGCGGCAGTCAGGGGGCTCGAACGCGCGGAGACAATGACGGCTGGGGTTTGGTTGGTGGTCAGGCGGCGATGGGATCAAGGAACAGGCTCATGCGCGAGGAAATGCAAGCAGGAGGGCGAGCTGGAGATGCAGGGAGGGGGATTGAAGATGAAGGGCGCGCCGGCCGTGAGGAGGAGAGGACTGAACAGCACAGTGGTGTTGATGCAGCGCGGAGTCGAGATAGAGCACGGTGCGGTTGTTGCCGTTTGGCGGTAGCGGGTGCTAGGCGGGCGGTGAAGATGAGGTTACTGGGCGGTTTGATGGTAGAAGCTTCGCTAACAGAGGTACCAGAGGTGCGCCAGACTCTAAAGCAGAGCTGGGACTCATTTCAGTGCTAGAGTTTTGAGGCGGGGAAATGCGCTAGAGCCTTTTGTTTGTACCTGAGTACCTACCTACTTGGGTACCAAGTTGCCAAGGTACCTTGCCTGGCACTCTGAATCTTGCCCAGGCACAGCAAGTGAGAGTGTGATAAAGTCCTTCAAATCAATCATGAGGCTGCAGCGCTGGAGCTACTCTTGCCTTGTAGGTATGAGGGGCTAGCTATTTGTGCTAGAAACAAATCACAGAGCAACCAGAAAGCAGAGTTGTCACTACGGGTACCAGTTGGCATCAAATACAAGTGGCCTGTCCACATCAACAAAGAAGACTACCGCACCACAACTTACAAGACAGATCAATCAAACGAGGTCATTTGTCTATCTTGCTGTAGTGGAAGCTCCTTGCCCATCAGACATCTTGACTCTGAGTATTCGTAGAGGTTGAACCAGGCGGAGACACATGATACCTACCTAATTGCCATATGAGCCACAACTTCAAACAAGCACCACAAGGTACTACAGAGCCGCACTGACAAATGATAAATGTCAGTCGCTCAAAGTTGTCTTTTGCCTCAGAGGCCAGCTAATACCTTTGATTTATCAACGTATTCGGCAGGCTGAGCCCGGGCCAATCATATTCGCACTCAATAAGTGCCGCCCGTCCTCCACACCAAGCTCGACGGCTTGTTGTTGTTTTGCGCCAAGCGCTAGACTCAGTACAGTTCTCCATACAGTATCAGCACAGTCTTTACACATGTCCAAGCTTCAGCTCTGTACTCAACATATTAACCGCCATAGAGCACATCGTTGTAAAGTGCCAGTTCAAGCCTTGCACGGCTGTTCAGTAGACGGCCGGGCTAAAGACGTTCGTCGCTTTCCAGCCCCCCTTTATTTTTCTTCGGGCCGTTCTCCATGCTGCCGGACCACGACAATCACGAGTCAAAAAGTTTTCGTGGCGTAAGCATTCAGCCGGTCTCCGTTATCACCAGACTCCAATATCCGCTACAATGACCTCTCATCCTGGAAATGGTAGAGAGGCCTCTGCGTCAGATTATTCCCTACTGGACTCGACGGCATCGGGGCCTAGCCCGACTCGGGATGCATCATCTCAAAATGCGCCAACCTACGTCATACCTAATAGAAAGATTGCAGCCGTAGAGATTCCCGCAGTGGTGCAGAACATCGATCGTGCCATCAGTGCTTTTGGTCGTGTACCATCTTTTGAGCATGTAAGAATCTCGGTTGTTCTCTGTGTGCCCGCGCTAATGACATCGTCAGGTTCTAGACCCTCAACGTAACTCGGTGCCTCTCTATCTGAACCCCGAGAGCCCATTCTGCAACCCCATCATGTCACACAATGCAGCCTCGCACAACGTTGTCCTGAAAATCACCCTTCCGAAGCGTACCGGAAGGAGGAGAAAGCGTGGTTCTTCGACGGCCTGGGAAGGAGATCAGGAGATCTGCGATGCCGATCAAGCAAACCCCGTTTGCTCTATCGCTCGCCAGGACGAGCCCAAGGTCCTCAAACGAAAACTTCAGGACAACGTTGGCCGCTACAAGGTCGATGCTGTGGGTGTCATCAATCACACTCATAGATTCCGTGGTTTCGCAGACTTTTACTGGGATATGTCTACGTCGTCGTTTACGAACCGATATGTAGACCAAGTCTTTTCTGGAGATGGTGAGTTGCTACGTTTCACTTCTGTCACCGCTACTAAATTAGAACATAGTCGAAAAGATGAGAGCCTTCACCTTAGAACCAGGCATCGACAAGAGCAGAAATTCTGACGTGATACCGCCACCGCTATTCACACACATGAGCCTTCCATTCAACTATTTCTACTCCCAGAACCCATATGTTCGCACCACTGCAGATGGCGGCACGGTCAATGTGACCGCTGTCAAACAAGTCGGGTACTTTATCAGCGCTGACGAACCTACGCCTGCTGGCCCTCAGGAGCCCCCGGATGTAACGGATGCACGGTTCATGGAGGTCTTGGCAGACTTGGAGGCAGCGTTCGAGGATCGTCCTATCTGGACACGACGCTCATTATTAAACCATCTTGGGAAGAAGCTGGACAGCTGGAATGAGCTCAAGAAATATCTCAACTACGCCGCCTACCAATTCAAGGGCGGTCCATGGCGAGATTGTGTCGTGCCTTACGGTCTTGACCCGCGAACGCATCCCAAATATCGAGAATATCAGACACTCATGTTCAAATTGACCAAACACAAGCGCCCTTCAGGCCCTGCGGCTGTACGCACGTACCGCCGTCCCGAAAAGATTGAGGAACGTCAGGTACCCGCAGGGGTCACCAGCCATATCTTCGACGGTGAAACATATGACACAGATGGCAAGGTCTGGCAAGTGTGTGACATTACCGACCCTCTCCTACGCGAGCTACTCGAAGGAGCGGCAGTACGTTCAGAATGGGACATCAGCAGCGGTTGGTACCATGGCGGGTTGTGGGCCAAGGTCAAGGCCATTATGAAGACAAAGCTAGTAGGTATCCGATTCGGTAGACAGTTGACAAGGGCAGATTTCGTCCCCACACTGCAGTTTGGTGACATGACGCCGCCAAGGTCGACGTCGACCAACTTGCATCTGCCGCTGCCAAATCTGCGTCTTACAGACGAGGAGCTCATAGCGCTGCGTGGCCGCAAACCACCAAAGAAGAAGAGTCAGGGTTACAATGTTAGGCTACTGGGCCGTCAAGCGGCGTCAATAACGGATGATCCTACGTCGGTAGCAAGCTCGCCAAGTAGAGCTCCGATGGAAGCCATGGAAAATGATGAGGATTCGGCCGGTGACAGCAACGAGGAGAATGACAGTGGCTCTGAGATCGAAGACGATCAGCTGGATCAATTAGCAGATGAGTACAGCGGCCAGGAACATATTGGTCCGGAGTACAGTGCCCCGTATACTTACGACTATAGCAGAGGCCGCTTGAGTGATGCAGATTATGCGGAGGACGTATACCCTGAACTAGAGTAGAAATGTACCTACGCGGGAGGGGGGGGTCTCTGGACATGCCCTGTCTGATCTTGCAGGGTGCGTTGCCAGGCGTCATAAAGCGTTGCCAGGCGTCATAAAGCGCTGCCAGGCCTCAAGAAGCTCTGACCGGCAACAAGAAGCCTGACAGGCAACAAGAAGCCTCACAGGTAATTATATAGCCAGCAAGATAGCTATTATTTTATTTTTAATTATTTTTTACCCCCCTCTTCCTCTACTTCTTTCTACTTTCTACACACACACACACACACACACACACACACACACACGAATAGCCCTCTAACGCACACATAAATAGCCCTCTAACGAGGCTTCTATCTAGCCACGTAGGCACGTAGATAAAGGCTAGATAGAAGCTTTGTTAGAGGGCTGTTTGTGCGTGCGTTGAAGGGCTGTTTATGTGTGTGTTAAAGGCTGTGTGTGTGATATAGCTAACGCTAGTAGCTAGCTAACGCCATCGCTATTACTATCGTATTGCTATTAAAGGCTGCCGTTAGAAGTGACGGCTGCCTTTGATGGCGTTGGCGCTGGTGATGGCGATGGCGATGGTGATGGCGATGGTGATGGCGATGGTGACGGCGATGGTGATGGCGATGGTGATGGCTGGCTGCTAGTATTGAAGGTACCTCAAGGAGAAGAGGAGGGGGAGGGGGGTGTAGATAAGAGTGTAAAAAAAAAAGAAAATAGTCAGAATCTACTCTGATAGGATTTTAATCCTAACATGATTTCCTTCTTAACATCTGTTAGTTATTAACATAGATTTTAAACTTATATAGATAGAATGTTGGCTACGGCTAGGCTGGCAGCCCTGCATGGGTATAGAGGGCATGTCTAGAAGCCCCCCTTCCCCCTTAGGTAAATAACTGGCTTTCTCGTTTGCAAGAATGCCAGCTGTCGGCTGTCGGGTGCCAGTCGATTCGTCTTTGCCAGCTGACAAGCAGGAGCAAACGTTGCACAAACGTCTGCACATCTTCGTCGCTCTTCAACTACTGAGAACCTTGTCTATTGCTGATCTCCTCGAAGAGTCAATCAAAGAGTACCGCAATCATGGACTCCTCTACGCCAGCTGCTGGATTCCTCTGTCGACCCTGCAAGCTTGTATTTCCCTCTTGGAACCTGCTGTGGAATCACAAATGCGCAATGCGTGACAAAGGCAGGCAGGATCACAACAGCTGTTCATTCTGTGGAGAGGTCTTCGAGGTGGCCAGGAGCGAACTTCTGCATGTCCAACGAGTACGCATTCGCTGATCGACACCCCCCGTACGCTTTTCCATCCTACTTACTTCGAAATTTATAGTCCCACGAGCCGGCCCATAATCTTCACTGTCCAGGTTGCGGGCGTGGACCTTTTGCCCGAGTCGGATTGCTAGTAGCACATATAGAACGAGGCCAGTGCACGCATATCAGCTCCAGCGACCTGAATAAGCTGAGAGAGACAAAGCTTGATTTTCGCAGAGAGCTCGCAAAGCGATCGGGCGAGCCGATCAAGGGAAACTTCGCCAACTACATGTCCGCAATACATGTTCCTCTATGGGCTGATGTTGTGGAAGCGCCCAGCGCGGAGACGCCTGGCGAACTTTCAGAGAAAAGTTTCCCGGCGCTCCCTAGGAAGGAGCTTCGGGTACCACAGAAAGACGAGGGTCAGATGCTGCCGAAGCAGGAGCCCCGATCATCGAGAGTCCCAAAAACACAGGTACAGGTAGACAATCTCGCCAAGAGCTTCATTGCCATGCATGCTGAAAGCCGACAGATCGGATCCGCGGATAAGAAATTGATGGCCGAGACAGACGGGGACGAAAGCTTGCTCATTGATATGTCATCAGACCATCGACTCGCAGCCAAATGGCAGGCTGTAGCAGGAGATTGCAGAGAGAACGTTGAAAGAGACGCGTCGCCCCCCAAATCATCCACAAATCCCCTGACAGCTAAGTGGCAAGGCGCCTGGGGGTCCAAGGACATTCAAGCCGCAATTGAAAAAGATCGTGTAAAGCAGCGCGTCACACCATCCACCGAACAACTTGCGGCGGCAACCCAGCCGGCGCCCAAGTCGTTGGCAGAGTCGATGGATCTGGACGACCCAGACCACCCGTACTTCAGCGCATCTGCTTACTTCTGCACTGTCATCAACAAATATATCTGTCCCAAGCTAGGATGCGGGTAGGAACGGCTCCGAGGTGATGCGGCCGAGAAGACTGACGACTGTTTTAGGAAATACTTTGACAGCAAAGCAACGATCATTAGACATTTGAAATCACCTGCTCATGGTGACAAGTCGTATCAATGCCCGAAATGTTCGCGCATCTTTAAGTCGGTAGAGGCAATCACGTACCATGCCGAGTCTCCCGGGTACTGTCGCATTCGAGAGACCGAACAGTACGGCGCATTTCTGGACCAACTGACTGGAGGAATTGTCCAAGTTGACACAAGTGGTGGGAATGATGCTATCAAGTATAATGTGGACAAGGATGCGATCAAGAAAGTTTTCTGGTGAGGGGGGTTTCCGGCACTTTTATCATCCATGTGTGGTGGTTCCGAGTTGGTTCAGATAAATGTTGCTGTTATTAGGGCGAACAACTGAATGAGATAAAAGAAGCAAGAAAAGTCGAACGTCACATAGCTTAAAATCCAAACTTTTCATTGAGACGCGTTTCATCGGTCAACAAGTATGCACAAGCTCGGGATCTGGCAGTCAATCAGCGTAACGCGCAATTGTTGGCGCCAAGTATGCTCAAGTCCAGAGGCATCAGAGCCCAGGTCCAAGGGGGGCCAAGAGCGGCAGAGAAATGAAGCTATATTGCAGGTACTCTACAGATACGCTATAGGGAATACTTTATTAGTAGTTAATGAACAGCCAGTCAATCAACAGGCAGTTAACTAGCTCTATAATAGCATCTATACAGGACCTGCAGCGCATCTACAATATATCCTCACCGCCTTTAAAAAAGACGCCCCACTTGGGCCTGGGCTCGAAAGCCTCTGGAGTTGAGGTTTACTAGGTAGGTGCCCATCTAACTCGTCGTCTCGTACCTACCTAGGCGCAGCACGGCGCAGCACCACTTCGCCCCTGATGACCTAAGCTGTGCTGCCTCACCCGCAACTTGGACCAAACACGTTTGTAACATGCGACATTGCCCAAGCACCCTTCAGAAACCAGACAGAGCTGTAGCCCGAATTTTCTAACAGAGGCTCGTATATTAGCGGCGCAAATCAGATCCATGAAGCAATAATAAGGCGTCGAACGCACCGACACGTTGGATTCCGAGTCCGACCATACTCTCGAGGCCCCCGGGCGCCTCGGCGACGACAGAATGGCCCGGCGATGGGTGCGCCGGTTCGAGCGCACATGCTGCTCCATCGTCAGGTACTTTCCGCTGCTCTTCGTCTATGGCCTCACGACGTGGGCTGTCGTGACAGTTGTCAACATTGGCAACGAAGACACAAGCATCGCATGGCTAGGTACGCAAGCTCCGTCAACAGCTTCCAGACAAGGCGCAAACAAGCTCTCTCCAGATGCTGACTCCCTGTTTAAGGCAAGACATCTTCCGCTGTTGGTATTGCCATCTACTTCCTCGCCAACTGGTGCTACACCGTCGCCGTCTTCACGCCCCCAGGCTCGACTACGACGACCGACGGCTACGGCATGCTGCCGACGGCCCAGACCAACCGCCCCGCGACGTCCCTTACCGTCAAGAGCAACGGTGATTTGCGGTTCTGCAAGAAGTGTCAGGCGCGCAAGCCCGACCGCGCGCATCACTGCTCTACGTGCAAGCGTTGTGTCCTAAAGATGGACCATCACTGCCCGTGGCTGGCGACGTGCGTCGGCCTGCGCAACTACAAGGCCTTTTTGCTCTTCCTCTGCTACACGACGCTACTGTGCTTTTACTCGTTTGCCGTCAGTGGTGCCTGGGTGTGGACGCAGATTATCAGCGGTATCACCGAAGAGGTCGACAACCTCATGCCTGTCAACTACATCATGCTCGCCGTCATGAGCGGCATCATTGGCATCGTGCTCTGCATCTTCACCGGCTGGCACATCATGCTCTCCATGCGCGGCCAGACGACGATTGAGTGTCTCGAAAAGACGCGCTACCTTTCGCCGCTACGGCGCTCTTACAACCTCACCCACGATCCGCGGCACCAGTTTCACCCCGTGGCGCAGCAGATTGTCGACTTCCACACCGCGGCGCTGCCGGGCATCACCGCGCCTGAAGAGGGTGAAGACCAGCGCTGGGCGCAGGACCGGCCAGACGCCACCCAGCAACGCCCGCCCGCGCAGCGCTCGTATGCCGAGCTCGAGCGCGACCAGAGCCGCCGCCGTTACGAAGATTACCTCGACGAGCAGGACGCCGAGAAGCTGCCCAGCGCGTTCGATCTCGGCTGGCGGAAGAACATGACGCACCTGCTCGGCCCGCGACCCGCGCTGTGGTTCGTCCCCATCTGCAACACCACCGGCGATGGCTGGGCCTGGGAAGCGAGCCCAAAGTGGCTCGAGGCCTGCGATCGCGTGCGCGTCGAGCGCGAGCGTCAGCGTCAGCGCGAAATCAACGCGGGCTGGGGCGAAGCTGGACCGCCCCCGGAGCTACCGGCTTACTACGGCCAGCAGCACCAGCAACAGCGGCAAACACCCAGCAAAGCAGACCGTCTGCTCGGTCGCGACCCAAACATGTACGCGGACCCCCACCCAAACGGCAACGACAATACAGTACCGCTGCGGCGTCTGAGCCCCCGCGGACGCACCATTGAGCAGGAGCTCCAAGACATTGACGATGACATTATTGATTTCGATGACGAGCCGCAGCAGAAGCACCGGCCGAATGGCGGGGGCTCAGCACGCATAAATAGCAACAGCAGCAGCAACTGGGGCCGCGGCGGCGCGAGTGGCATGCTGCGAGGCGGAGGCGGAGGCGGAGGCGGAGGCAGTGGTGGCCAGACACCGAAGCAGGATAATCGTATTGCAGGCTACGAAGACGAAGGTGTAGATTAGATCGAATTAAACTCGGCGTTGTATACTATGATGCGAAGATGGGCGGGCATTTGATTCAAGCATTTTGTTTCTTATTAGCTTGGCATGTCATGTTGGCAGCGATTGCTTTGAGGCTATTGGGTAGTGCGAGGGGGGTCATGTCATGCCCACGTTTATTGAGGAATCAACGATGTCATGTGTATATATCTACAAAGTGTCCGAAACCAATCTGTGCCAGGATACAAGACTAGATAGCGTGTTTTTCCACTTGCCAAGTCAAAACCGCCCCTAAAAGAAAAGAAGAAAAAGAGAAATCGTCAAGAATCGTCATCATCATATCATCAAGCAACATAGAGCAAAAAAAGCAAAAGTAAAAACTCAAAATACAAGATATTTTCTTGTCCGAAATTGCATTGTGCGTTCTCTATCAGATCCCAGATACCATTCCATTCTTTCCAAAACTGGGATATGCGTGTAAAAATTTTGACCCCACCCGCCGCCCATAAGATATGCTAGAATATGCAGTGTGCCGCAAGTTTGACACTTTCTGGACTTGCCTGGCAAGCCATAGTATAAGAAAACCCCAAAAGAAATGAAAAAAAAAAGGCCAAAATACCGCACTGAATTTAGTGCAATCTCTCGCTCTGAACAGGAATAAGGGAAAAGGACAAACAAGGGGGGTATTGTGTTTCCCAACTAGTGGTGATGTGATTGTCATGCAAAAAACAGAAAAGAAAAAGAACAAAAGAAAAATAGCCAGTTTCATGGAAAATGTTTATCCATCAATACAAATCCCCTCTCGAGTCAAGCTCGAGAAAAAGAAGGAAAGAGATAAGGAAGAGTGATATTCAATATCACTTCGCTAGCACTGCTAGCACTATATCGTTTTTCAATAACGGTGCGGTTAAGTGTAGCTCTCAAAGCTCGTCTTTTCCACATTCGTCTTTTCAATAGTGCCTCGTGGGCTCGTGTTGCTGCGCCCAAAGACCTTGCCGCCGAAACGGTTGAGCTTGCTGCCGTCGGACAGCGAACGGGGCGCGTCAATGAGCGTCTTCTCAATCTCGTCAATCTGGATGCGGCAAAACAGCGTTGAGAAGAGGTACTGGTCGCCTGCATGGTTGAGCAGCGGCAGCGTGCGAAAGCCTTCCTTGAGGTTCCGCAGCTTGGCCGTGTAGCTCGCAATCGGCGGGCGGTCCTTGGTGCTGTAGCTCTCGCCATCATTGGACAGCTTGACCGACCAGCGCACAAAGACCAGCTCGGGGTGCTTAGTCACAACCTTGAACTTGAACTGACCCGACATGAACATCGGCGAGAAGCCATTCTCGCGAATGACTTCAGTCTGGAATTTGAGAGGCGTATCCGTCCCGTCGTCGCTGTCAAAGTACCCTTCCTTCTTGTCGCGCTTGTCGTTGGCGTGGAAAACTTCTACTTCAACGTAGAAGTCCATCGACTTGCTAGCAGAGAGATTGGCGGGCCGCATCAGCTGCTGGGCGGAAAGCATGTCAACTGAAAAGGAGACAACGGAGCGCTCCTTTTTGCCACGGGCAATGTCAGAGTTGTAGGGGAGAACCTGAATGTCACGCAGCTCCGGGGGCTTTAGCACGTAGCCGGACGAATCCTGGCCGCCATCAAACATGGCGCGGTTGAGCTGCATACCCAGGTCGAATGTCTGCCAGTTGAGAGCAGCCATCTGGACACCGCGTCGCCAGTAGATGAGGGGATCAAAATTGCTTGAGGCCAGGCGGGTGCCGTCGGGATAGACGCGCATGAGGTAACGCATGTTGTGAATGTTCAATGACATCTTGTCCTCCTTGGAGCGCGAGTTCTTCGAGAAGCTCGACTCCATAAAGGAAAAGATGTGATTAAACTTCTTAGCAGCGGGAGTATCGAAGCCGGGAAACTTGACACCGGCACAATACACACCAAGCCTGCCGAGGACGGGTATCGTCTTATTGGCCGATGGGCTGCCAGAGCCGGTATCGCTGCCACTCTCAGTATCGCTGTTGCTGCTCATATCACGCACATGCGTGGTCTCCTCGTTGATGGTCTGCACGCGTTTACGGCTGTTGCTTGCCACACGTCGGGGGTAACCACTGAGAAGAGGGCTCTGAGGAAGAGATTGCGATACGTAAGGTGCGGGGCTTTGAGATACGTGGGCTGGTTGGGTAGAGGAGCCGACACTATTGCCGCGACCGCGGGTGGCTTGTGCAATTACAGCGGTGTTGCTCATATTGCCATCATCATGCATGCGAGGCTCCTTGACCTTGATGAGAATGCGACCCATTAGCTCCGAGGGGGAGGGCAGCTTATTGGAAGAGGGATCCAGAGGCTCGGTCACGAGACGGGAGCCAAAGGCCTCCTTGATGGTCTCGGCCATGATAGCTTGCTGCACGGCGTTGCAGTGCACCTCGAGAGAAATCCAGAGGGGAAAGTTGGACTTGACAAAGGCGTACTTGTTGATGGTGGTCATGACTTCCTTGAAACTGATGGAAGTGGTGAGTGTACGGCCGTGGACAACCTGTGGCTGATCATCCGGACCGTCCCAGCAGTCTACCTCAACGCAGCGGCAGCCGCGTACAAGGGCAGCGATGTAACCTTCGATACTGGACCTGCCGGCGACCTGACGTCCGAGCAGATAAGTGTTATGGGAACTGGAAATGAAGTACTCATTCATGGGCCGATCCAGGGTGTAGTCTTGGGGCTCATCAGCGACGGGTGTGTTATGTCTGGAGCTGAGGAAAGCCACAAAAGCGTCCTCTGACATGAGATCTTCGAGTCCCTCTGAGGTGCTATCCGAGCGATACTTGCGGGCATGGCGAAAAAAGGACTTTTCCCAAGCAGCGCGGTTTCCCTCAACATCCTCACCCTGCACATTGCGGAGGAAAGCGAGAAATTCTGACAATGTCATGCCCATCTCGGGGTTGGCTGAGTTACAGTGCATAATGTAGCGGATATCCTTACGCTGCTTCATGAGGCGAACAAACTCGAGAAACTCTTCAAAGTTGAGACGCTCGCGGGCGCGGGCATCAGCGATTCGGAAATTTGCGTGGACAATAACGGGAGATGAGTAGATGTGAAGATTCTGGCAGACGCGCTTGACACCGGCGAGATCCAGCTCTTGGGTGGCACCGCCAAAGTCTGGCTGTTTGGCCATTTCGGTTTGCCAATATTGGGCAATGGCCTTGTCATTGAAGGACATGAGGGAAGTCATGACCTCCTGGCGATGACGTAGCATGGCATGTAGAAAAGTGGTCCAAACGTCGCAGGCCTCGGTATCATCGGCAATCAGATGCATGAACTTGGACTTGGAGCGTTCGGGAACAGAGTAGAGGATAGAGAACCATGTGGAGCGCTCAGATTCGGGTATCTTGAAGTCACGACCATACTGCTGAATATCGGAGCCGGTACGAATCTCGCGAATCTCGTCCACGTGGAGCGACTTTTGGGGTCGAGTCTTGTCCCAGACAAGCTTGTTGGAGTCTGGATCGTACTGAAGACGTATTCTCTTGGAACGACTCTTTTTGGAAATCTTGCGAAGCCAGACACCTTGTTGGAGCTGCAGAGGAATCACCGGGCCAGCCATGGTGGTCGAACTGCCGCCGACTGGCGAAGTGGCGTTACGAGCAGGAGGTTTGGGGGCATCGCGAACGAGTCCATCCAACATGAAGTTGTTGGTGCGCAGAGAGCCATACTCATCTCTATCGTCAAAGTCGGACTCGGAGTCGGTATTGGCGGGAGCAAAGTCGGGGGGCGCGCCATTGTTGCTATCGGAGCGTCTTCGTAGGAAGCATGGGCCAACACTGCTGTCGCGAGCGGGAGGAGCAGCAGCAGAGGACTGCCTCCTACGGCCGGTAATGCTGCGAGACGCGCGACTGGAAAGGCGGCGTATGAGGTTGGTTTTGGTGGGAGCAGGAGTCGGCGAGGCGGGGCCATTACTAGGCATTTCGGTCAGCGGACTCCCATTGCCGGTCCAGCTCTGGGCAAGGGAGTTGACGCTCGTCTTTCGGGAGACGATCGCGTCTGGCAGCTGAAAGTTGGGAGGGCAGACGTCGTCGTCGAGGCGTGTGTGGAAGGCGTCGGGCGAAGGCTGCAGGGAGGAATTGGTGGTGAGGACAGCAGTGTCAGGCGACATGATGGGAGAGGCTTGGCGAGAGGAGGAGGCGATGGAGGAGGCGCTTATAGCAGAAATTGGGAGCGAGTTGGAGTGTTGAGGTTGGACATTGGTTTGTACCATGGCTGGGCTCGGCCGGCGCCGAAGTTGGGCTGTTAGCGACGACATGTTGCTCATGTCTTGGGCGGGCAATGTGGTGGGCGTGGGTCGTGCAGTCTTGTATAGCATGACCATGATGTCTGCGATTGCAGAGAAGTGGCAGCAGGGGCACACAGAGTTGAGGACGAGGAGGCGAGGCGGCCTCTATGCAAGTGTCGTCATCTATGAATGGCGGGTGTAGGAGACGGCGTGCATTTTGGAGTGTGACGAGAGAAGACGAGACAGTTGCGCAAGGCGGCGAGAGCGAGCGAGGTCGAGAGGTTAATAAGTACCGGGAGAAAGGAGGGCTTGTGTACTCTGTGTCTCGTGGGCTGGCTGGCTGTGGGCTGCAGGTTGGTGTCTGGACGGGTATAGTTCTGCGCTGGCGCAAAGCAGAGACAGGTAACAGCAGGAAGCGGGTCCTTGGAGCTCTGGTGTTTTTGGAGGGCAGCTTTAGCAAGCTTGATGCGTGCAGAGTATGCAAGCAGAAAGATGCAGGCAAAAAGATGCAGCAAGCAGATATGCAGGCAAAGGGTAGCAGGATGTGGCGGCACGCGCGTGGTGCGGGAGCGGGAGCTAGAGGACCAGGATGGGATGTCGTCGATCTGGGAAGCCGGAGTCTGTTGCTGCAGGCGTCGTCGGGTAGGGTAGCGACCACGTCAACTGGTGGGCGATGTGCAGCCTGCAGATTGGGCGCCTGTCGTTGTCGAGGTGTGCGTGGGCGTGGGCGTGGGCGCTTGTGCAGCTACAGGTAGAGAATACCAGGAGGATACGACGTGGACGAGGCCGGGAGGGGGGCGGGAGTTGAAGCTGGACCTTTCTCTTCGTCGGTGCGACTGGCGTGGCTGGAAGCAGAAGAGAGACCGTGACGTGCAGGTCGGACAGCAGCGCAAGTGACAGATTCGGAGAGCCGTTTGGTTGTCGAGATGACGGCGGCTTGAGGCGGCGGTATCACAGCTTTTCTTCTGGGGGCGTCGCTATAGTGAAGGTAGCGAAAGAGACAGGCGTAAAACAGTCCAAGTGTGGAATCCGTCGGGCAGATGCGAGTTTTATTCGAGAATGTCGTGTTGGTCGTGAAATTGATGAAGGTCGAAATAAGGTTGTTTTGGAGAGGAAAAACAAACAGAGGTCGGTAGTCGAAAAGAGAGTTGGCCAAAGTGTGTCTGTCCGTATGTGGGTGGTGGATGATGAAGTACTTGGTGTCGTGGTGGAGGGTGGCTCTAGGACAGCCCAAGACAGGAGAGTAATAAATTTGCAGGCGAAGAAAAAAACCTTTTTGAGTCAAAGACGGCCGGGCCTCCGAGTTGCGGTGCGGAGCACACGTCGACCGGGGGGGGAGGGGTGTATTTTTCTTCTTTGCTTCTTTTCTTCCATTTCTTTTTTCTGCCCTTTTTTCGTTATGGACAAAGAATGTGCCTACTGGTAGGGGCTGAAGACGGAGGCGTGTGGAATGAAGGCGTCCGTGTATCTAGCGTGGCTCGACACGGGAAGAAAGTAAAGGAGTCGTCGTACAGGTACCTACTTGGGGCGTGGGCAAGAAATGCTTTTGCGCCAAATTACAGTGGCCAACGAACTAGATTACAGGGGCTAGCCCACTGTAGGTAGGTAGCGTCGCTGGGCCAGGCACACTCTATTTCTGAGGCCAAAGATGGTGGGCTGGCATTATGGCGTCTTTGTTGTTGTCATCAGTGGGCTGCACTGCTGTGATATGAAGGCCGCCAGCGCTGAAGCTGCAGTGGCGTGGTGCCTCGTCAGGCTAGTACCTACCTGCTAATTCAATTCCGTTTGCCTTGTTCTTCAGGGATGCTGAAGGCGTAGATTCTTCTTGTCTGTTTGTGAACCCTAATCATCATCACCAACACGACTCGCACTGTCTCTGGTCATCATCATGTCACACAGGGGCAAGACATGCCAGCCGTTTTCCAATAATCGAACAACCTGTGTGCCCTAGCTCACCCAATCAAAGCCAGACTGACACCACACCTTTCCAGCCATCCAAATGTCCAAATGTCCAGCTCATCGCCCGCCGGCTTACCAAGACAGCCACGACGCTGTCAACCTGTTCACATGAGGACCAAGACGCGGTGTGGCAGCGCCGTCATGAAGAGGGGTCATTGAGGCCATGGTCAGCAATCGACTCATACCATTTCTGCGAGCCGCGTCAACGTCTCACTTTTATCCGTATTTGGGCCTGCTTCTAGCCTTCAGTCCACTGCCACCAAAAGCCCCAGACATTCGCCTCGTACTCTTGCAGCTTCTTAGCTTATTATTACCCTTGTAAGCCCTCTAAGCCCTATAGCAAACACGCATTATTGCAGGCAAGTCGTTGCTAAACATGGAGCACTCCGTACCTGGACAAGATTGCTGCTGCATCTCGACAGACTGGGTAAGTAACTTACTAAATAGTGCCGACATTGCTTAACGCTGCTATCGGTCTGCTCTCTGTGGACATGAACTTCCTAGCATCCAAGCCGATCTAAGCCGATCTACAAGAAGAAAATATATGCCGACATGGCCGCCTCTCATCAAAGTCCGTCCCTTCCGAGCCCAGGATCACAGAACGAGGCCTAACAGCTCAGACCCTAGCCAGTCTCTTCCTACAATTCAACTAGCTGGCACCATGAGGTACTGCCAAGCAGAAGCCCTTCCTGAACGAGGAGACGGCCGTCACAGCCCGCCCTTGAAAATGGAGCCACCAGGCTCCTGGCGGGTCACCTCAAGGCACAATGACGACGGATGAGCCGGGGCAAGCATGCACACGCCTGCTCCTAGGTTGCCAGGGCTGCCACTGAGCTGCTAGCATGAACCCCAGGTCCCTAAAAAGAAACCGCTCGGCGAGCTTCAGCATGAGCGAAGTCTTGGCAGAAAGCACGACGCCCATTTGACCAAAAGGAGGGGTCGGACAGAACTCGTCTGCCTCCGTCTCTCTCTTTCCTTCTCTCTTTGTCTCCAGTCGCTGCGCCTGCCTATGGTCGGATTGCCCTCGCGTCGAAACAACCTTGACAACTTGACAGCCTAATTACCTTTGCGCCGCCTACGTACCCCGTCAACCCGTACAGAAACTATTCGTGGAAGTCGCCCCATCCAAAAGGGGCGGTCAGGATTTTACTGCTGTTCGTGTCTATTTACTTCGTACCACTATGCTAGTCTGCCCTGCTAGCTAGCTGTAAGCTTCCAGCAGCGCGAAATTCCCACACCCCCCGAACTTGCGAGCTGCAGCCCAGCCCAGCCCAGCCCATTACCAGCTGTTTGGAACCCAGGTCTTTGGTAGAGACTAATAAACTTGAGGAGGGGACCACAACAGGGATGGGGCTCGGATCTGAGGTGCGATCTGCCATTCGCTCCCCTTGCTATCCGTCCCAGGAAGTAAGCTACCAGGGAAAAAAAGAAAGGACAAGAAGAACCGTTCCTTTTACGTGCCTGAATGGTGGCGATATTTCTGAGCTGTCGCATTTCGAGCTCTTTTGGTTTGTGCAGGTACGCACGCTTGGCACAGAGGAACATCGCCCACCTAGCCGCCTTTGGTCGCAAAACCACGACACCACCAAGTCGGTGAACCATTGCTAGTGGCTTGCCCAAAGGGGTGTGCCGGGCGACAGTGGCCGGAGGTCGACGGCTCTCGTCACGGGTTTGCCACCTTGGTTCTGACGATCGGCGTGTGGCGGCCTGTCCATACTTTTGCTGCTGGAATTTTTTCTTTGTTAGTTTCGACTAGAGCAAAGATGGGCCCGTTCCTCACGCAACGCAAAATATGGTGTACAATGATCCTCGCACAAGGGACGTCGCTGTTGCGAGACCTGTTCCTTAGGAAATCCGGGGAAGCTGAAAAAGGACCAAAAAAGAAAAAGTAATGACGTTGGGCACTGAGACAAGACCAAGCCAGCACCAACAGGGGAGCACGGCAGGAACGTTGCTCGGCATGATGGTACTTTCAGCCAATCTCGATTGTATGGTCACGATGCAGATAATACAGAAGTACTCAGCGAAATTGGCGAAGGTGGTCATTTGCCAGGGGCGTGTTTGCATGGACGCGGCGCATATAGGTCCGGGAGCCTGCAGGAGGATTTTCTGCACGTCGATATCTTTGGCCATTTTTCTCACTTTTCCCCTGGTCGTGTGCAACGCCTCGGCATAACAATCAAGAACGAGAAGAAGGAGATTGAGTTCAGTTGGACAAAAAGGGAAGCGGCTGCCGTGCAGGCTGGATCGAGAGATGCTGCACAGGGTCCTTGTCGGCACTGCGCGCACACACGGTAACACCGCGCAAGAGGCTTGCCCTGTCGTGCCTGTCATGTACGCAGCTACAACTTTTGTACGGATCCGTATGCGAGTCTGCAAAGCATAGCCCCCCGTCTACTTGACATGGGCGTCACTGCGTCAGGGCCCGGCCAGACAGACGAGACCTCAAGCTGTGCAACCCCGGCAATGGCTCCGATTGAGGCTTGTGTTGCCTACTCTCTGAGTCACCTCTAGTAGGCCCTTGCTCAACAATCCAGCCGATTATCACGTACATGGGGGCGTTGCTCTTTCCAATTCGTCCCTACCGTCGGCCGAATGAGCCAACTTGCAAAGTTCCACCCGAGCTGTGCAGAAGCTTTGTGAGCTCCAAAAACAGCTGTTGCTCGTACCGGTACTCGCACGCCCCTTTTCAGTAGGAACCTTTGTCGTGCTTTGCCCGAGTAATGAGGCCAAGCAAAGCTGGTGTGGAGTTGTTTCGTTGCCGAGGGAGGCTACGTGGTTGGCTCGCGCCATGTCAGTTTGCTGATCCGGCTGGCGGAGTTACTGGCCGCAGAGAATGACGAGCGTGGTACTCGTACTTGGGGCTACGAATATATGTGTACAGGTGGTGATTGCTCTCTTCATCCTGATTCGTCCTTTCGGACATTTCATGCCATTTCGGGCTTTCACCAAATCAGGATGATGCAAATTGCGGGCCGCCGTTGAATATTATGCGCAAAAGGGTTTAGCTGGTGCTACAGCCTGACTTTGACGGCGTCTTATTGGCGGCATTCTCATCGTGGCTGTTTTGCTTTTTTCAACACACTCTCACTGGTGCTTCTTCTCAGCCTACGTCAACCATTTGTGGCATCCGGATCTGGACTTGTGCTTAAACATGGTAGAATTTTCTCTCCCAACGCGTTGTGACAGGTAGGCTTGCGTCTTTGCGCGCCACAGAGGGGGGTTGCGGTGCGGTGACGCCTAATTGCGATGAAGAAGGCTTCAATGCATACGTATCTGGCAAGTTCTGTTTCGAATTACACGGCAAGTAGATTGGTGTTGTCAGGCTCCGGAAATGTTTGCCAAAGAAGAGTCGTGTTTTGGACTGGGGTATTTTGACTCACGTCACCCTTGACGGCTTCCATTGGTCGGGCGCCATGTTTGAGATTTTCGCTTTCCATGGCCGAGTTGCCAAGGTTTTCTAAATATTTTACGGATTATTCGTGCATTCTTTGGGTAAATTTTGGACAAGCACCCCTGTCGCGTCCGTGGTCGTGCCACGCCCCCTTTGGCTAAAAGGGCGCGGCGCAAAAAAAGGCTTTGTGCTGGGAATACCAACGGAACGCATGATGAGGTCATCAGGCGCGTGTTTTGGCTTTTTATTTCCTCGCCCGAGTCCCACCTTGTGTAGGATGACTCGGAGGTGCAGTTTTGTTATTATGCTCGCGGCGTACACCAACCAACAAGGTTCTTGCAGAATGTACGGAGTAAGCAAAGAGGGCAAAAGAAAACCATTGACTTGCAAATGGAATTGTTTGCTTTCCCTGTTGATCAACAGGATCGGGCATACCGTCTTTGGAAGATGTGCCGCAGAGAAAGGCGGGGGGAAGGGGGGTGATCGACAAAACAGGTACACTCTACTGGCTGCTCTAGAGGCAGAGTGGTTCGAAACATGGGCAGAGATTGCGCATGCCGTCATCAGGACCTTGGGCAAAACCAAAGCCAGAGGTGACGAGTGCAAAGGCAATACCAACACCGAATTAGTTGCCTAGGTTTGCTAGGTAAACCAGGTGGTTGGTTGGTGGCAGGAACCAAAAAAACGTTGGATTGTCAGGCCAGCGTCAAGCACGCGCGTTGGCATAATGGCATGATGCAGAGAGGCAGTCTGTTGGATCAAAAGTGGACGTTTTGTTTCTTGTTTCTTGTTTATTAATTTGTCTTTTCCCCTTTTGAATGAGCATGACAGAGAGTCGTCGTCGCAAGTCGCAAAGACTTTTGGCGAGTTACGTGGTCTAGGTATTGGAACAGGTTCCTACGCGGGAGGGGGGGGTTTTCTGGCATGCCCTCTAACATATTTTGCTGTCTGGCATATTTTTTAGGCATGTTGTAAGGAAATCGCACTTTTCAGCATATTTAGAAAAATTTCTGACATCCTATCCGAGAAGCCCGAATCCATGGCAACATGCCTTAATAATATTTTATCTACGAAAATCTGTCAGAGGGCATGTCAGAAAACACCCCTCTCCCGCGTAGGTATGAGTACCTGCGCCTCCCCAGGTGCTATTTACAGCTTGATACAGCGCTATCTGGTGGCCTGTCTGTTCAGCGCTCCGCCCTCTAAATATACCGTTAGGTAAATGACTATACCGCCCTGATTTGGCTTAGCGTCGAAAGTGCTTTTGGCACCCGGCATCCCTTGAATGGAAAGTCCCAGCGCACCCCTGGCCAGTCCATCTCGTATTTTTATTTTCTTGGTTATTGGGCTCTCGTTAATATAATAAGACATCGTATATTCCTTGTGTCTAATAATCTGTAAATAGAAAAGCTTCCTTGGTTCTTTCTCCTTTTTCGTTGCTGTATTTTCAAAAGCCTCGTATCAAGTTTTAATAGCGCAGTCTGCCCAATTTTCACTAGTTCACCAACAGCATGCACAAGTACTTGTACAGAAGCTCTTGATACTGTGGGTGAGAGCCAATACCTTTGCTCTATTGGAAAAAGCAGAAATGACCGCGTCACTGATCCCCTCCCCCGCTGCGGCGTCAAAAGTTTTTTTTTTTTCATCACTTCTCTTCTCAGCCTCTTTTGCCTCTTATTTCTTTCCTCCAACAACAACGCAGCCCAATCACACCATGCAACCTAATTATAAACTTCTGTCTGTCCTTTTGCCCTTTCTTTCCTTGTTGGATGCGGGGTTTGGCAAGAAAGGGCAACGACTGGGCTGAATCGCCGCCTCGAACCCCGCCCCGCTCATTGGAAACTTCCACGGCCTCTTCCTGGCCCCATTTCGCTGCCTCCCCCCCAGTATTACCACATATGCATGCATGCAGCGCACTGTTCCGTAATTGTATACAACTTTCCATGTGTGGCATGACTTTGTTGTTTTGCAATTGGCCAAAGAATGGCTCCATCTTTTGCAACGGCTCATCAACTTTTTTTTTTCTTCAACTATCCATGCGTCGCCCGCGTGACATGCTGCCTGTGCAGAGATACCGAACGCTCCGGTCGATCCAAGCACCCCCCCCCCCTCTTCAACCATCCGAACTTGGCAGATCTCACAAACCCAAAACAAAAAAACTGCAACGTTCATGTAGTTGTGGCTACTTGTCGTTTTTGTTTCTGGACAGAAAATGCGAAATAGTCGCAAAATTCCGACGCCCTCAAGACAATTGTCGTTGTCGTCGTCGTCGTCGCTGAGGAGCGGAGGGGTCAGCGCCCAACCATGCTTTGATATAGCTTGATGCGACACGCACTGGCGCCAGTCCGCGATGAGTCTTTCTTTCCGTCACAATTTAAACACGATACTTTTTGAATCTGTAACTGGACCTGGCCAGAGATTGTAATTACCAAGGATCCGGGTCTGAATGATGACAATGCCGCCCGCCCTATCCCCTTTCCAGACCTTCGGCAGGAACTACATCCCATCTCCCGCCCCTCCCATCATCATCCCAAGTACATCAAACACTCCCATGCTTGCCATGCAAGGATCGCCAAACACGCTTTGCTCTCCACTCTGTGTACTGATTCCTTGCTAGAGAGCACCTTGTTGCCTTGTTCAACCCTTTCTTCATTCTGTAATAACACAATGCACCGTTTTACTTAACAACCTTCCAGAATGTCTTGTGCTTCCCCCCCGCTCCTGGGGCTGATGATAAGTGGGCGCAGCGCGAGACTCCGCTAGGCTGATTGACGATGCCTGTCTTGTCTCCTACTCCGTGATACACGGGACGAGGTATCCATTCAACGTAACCAAAAGGAAAATATAGGCAGGCAACGGTTGCTTCCGAGTCGCATATTGACAAAAAGAGCCCGGTTCCGGACGCTAACGTATCATGATGGAATTGCGAGCTGCACTTTCCGAAACATTGAGGCGGCGTCTTTATACGGCAGTTGAGAGCGAAAGAGAGAGAGAGAGAGAGTTGGACAGAGAGAGACAATCGAAAGCAAAGACGTTGATATTGCGTTTCTCGCACCAGGCAGACCAGCTCGTGTAGCCTGCAGCCAGCTCCGCGTAGCTTGCATAGCATCGCGCAGGTCAGCCGTGGCCGCCTTGCCCGTTCAATGCCTGCCTGCTTCTCACGAGCGATTTATTGTTCGCATCATCCTTGCCGACGAGCTTAATGTTGCGTTTCTGATTGAGTGCATCGTGGCATGATGGCCTTTATTCAGCGGTGCCATGTATCAGCCCAAGCAATATGCACAAAGTACGAGATAGTCCGAGGTGATGACTACTAGAAACGTGTATGACAAAATGCTAGCCAAACACAAGCGCTGGATGCATTCTTCATCATCTCGCATGTGCCTGACGCTACATGACGACTTTTCATTTTCCATTCTAGTTACGAAAGTTCTTTTACCCTCTCTCTCTCTCTCTCTCTTTCTCTCCACTCCACGTCTTGGCCCTCATACATACCTCGTACATCAAGCCAAACCCATTCATACTTACAGGTATACACCATCCACGGCCGTTTCAACAACACACCCCCTCTCATGGCAATCCAAACCGGCCCCTTTGTAGTCGTGCCGACGAATCCGCGACTACTAAATATCCAGCCCCCGCTACAGACGAGGACGAGAAGCTGCCGCTGCCAAGACGACTGGCGGAGCCTCGCAGCCTGTCATGTCTTGCTCGTCGTGTCACATCGCCTTGCCCCGATACCGACGACCTGCGTGTGATGTTCCTTCAATCATGTAAACAAAAAAGTCAGCCGCGATTTTCCCCAACAAAAGCAGCGGTAAGCAAACACCAGTCACATTGCCTTGGTAGGTTCTTGTTCATGTATTTCTCTCAACATATACCGGCCCAATCAGCATGCTTCATAGGTGCCGTCTACGGGCTTCACCGCAACAACAGCATGAGCTGCCGGACACAGCTCCGACGCAGAAAAAGTCTTGTCTTACCTGCAAGCTATCAAAGAAGAAGAAGAGAGAAACAGGAAAAAAAAAGGGAAAAAAACAACGGCGGGGCTCCAGGGCTTGCTCGCGTGGACGGCCATTTGTTCTGACCCCCCTTCACTAACCCCCAGACCCCAGATTGCCCATGCCAGTAATTACCAGCAGCGCTACTGTATGTACAGATTTATTTACGAATACCAGTCTGTATGTTGATTGCTGCTCATGCAAGCCCAGTGCGCGACGAATTTCTCAAAGAGAAAGCAGAAACCTGTACGATAAAGGAGGGGGGTGTGCATCCTACAATGTTCCCCTACAATGCCCCCCCCCTGTGCTGAACGTAGGGCGACGCAGCGCTTCGAGTTGCGACCAAGGGCCAAGTTCATGCACTTGAGCTTAGTCGTAGGAGATATAGTTGACTGTAGCATTTTGTTTCTTCAGCGCATGTGCGCCGACCGTTTCTCAATATCGGCACCGCCTAAATTACGCCTGCTAAAAGGGACGTCTATTCATGTTTCCCCTTGCTGAAAAGAGGGATGCCTGAGGGCAGGCGTGTGTATTGAGCGTTGACGGCCAAGCACCAGAATCCATCTATACGAAACATCATTGTCGTCGCCTTGTCCATCAGCGTCTTTTTTGTTTTTCCCCGAACCACAACCATTTTCTGAGAAACCTAATAATAACTGAATAGTGGTACAAGTCCATCTGTATACGTAACGTACTCTGTACTTGTGCACAAGAGCCCACACCCCTGAGTCTGGGGTGGCGCCGGCGGGCGGGCGCGCTGCTGCTGCTGCTGCT